>JAWNMK010000132.1:0-15747 GCA_035044105.1 Drosophila nr. perissopoda 5 BK-2023a | reverse complement strand
GCCAGGTACAGGAAACTGAGGCATTTTTACGTGCAGATCTCGATCCTGTGCAACCGATCACACCTATCGCCCCTAATGAGGTCCGCTTGCAGATTCGCAGGCTAAAGTCCACTAAAGCCCCTGGCTATGATGGCGTCGACTCCATGGTACGCATCCACTACTTCCCCACTCCGTGGAAGTGTGCTGTGATTGCGATGATTCCGAAACCTGGCAAGCCGGATAATCTTGTCTCGTCATATCGACCGATAAGCTTGCTGTCCACTTTCTCCAAAATATTTGAAAAAATATTTCTTGGAAGATTGTCGGCAGTAAGTGGCTTCCAGAGTGCCATTCCTGATCATCAGTTTGGCTTTAGGCATCACCATGGTACACCAGAGCAAGTTCATCGAGTAGTTCAGCATGTCCTCGAGGCCTTGGAAAATAAGCAGTACAGCTCTGCTGTCTTCCTGGATATTCAGCAAGCGTTTGATCGCGTATGGCATGATGGTGTGCTTTTTAAGCTTAAGTCCCTACTACCTTCGGCGCAGTATTTACTGCTCAGGTCCTACCTGCTTGGCCGTTCTTTTATGGTGAAAGTTAGGGGCGAGCGATCAAACATCCACCGGAGCGGGTGTACCGCAGGGTAGTGTCCTTGGACCTGCCCTGTACACATTGTACACCGCGGACTTGCCGATTCCGGTAGCCAGAAACACGCTGCTTGCCACATACGCAGATGACACTGTGTTCCTCGCTAATTCCTCCATTGCTTGGAGAGCAGCTACTAGTCGTTACAACGACCGGCTACATAATCATATTAACCCATTGGCTTGCTCACTTGGGTTGAATACAACCCGTAGACGCTTAAAGCGCCTCCACAACAGCGACATCTGGACAGTTGGGCGTTAATAGTATCGTTAATGTGCAACAAATGTTATATTTAATCTTACATTTTATGTTACGTAATATTGTTATATGTTAAAACCAATTATTTGTTTATGTTATTAATTTAAATTCCCCGTTATTATGTATTCAATCTTCAAAACAATATTTTATAACCTTTCAGTAGGTTGATCAATATTAAATTAAATTGCTAAATAAAAAAAAGAGATGCGAAACCCAAATAAATTCAAGCGCAGCCAGTGCGACTGGGCCTTTGGTTAGACAGAGAGTGTGCGCGCGAGTCCTGATTCACAGATGTGGGGCAATCTTTGGGGGGTCAAGTGCAAAATCTCTGTCGGGCAGGTGGAGGTCGTGAGTGCGGAGTGCCTGGGGCTGATTCTCGCGAACAGGTGCTCGCATCAAATCCGACAAAAGGACGTCAGTGAACAGCTCCACGAATCCAAGTGAAAAGAAAAAATATGTTTTTATATAAATATCGGTGTTGTTAATTTGCGCAGACGCAATCAACTAAAATTTGTTGCATGAATCCCCAACTCGACTGAGTTTTAGCACAGCTAAAACTAACCCAAACAAAAGGTTCGTTATAACTGGCTGTAATAGACGCATATAGCCTTTCGCATGCGTATTCGCCAATACACACACTTATACATATATAGTGGATACATACACACCCATGTACGCATATTTATTCGGCATGGCTAAATGTGGCTCCTCACGCCTTTTTCAGTCCATATAAAAGGAAAATTTTTTTTACTTACTGTGAGGAGCCATATAGCTTTGGCATATGCTATATGCGCCCCTCGCAACAACTGCAGCAAACGACATTCGGATCTTGCGCCGCGTCAGCATATTTCGTCAACGACGAACACAACTGCACCTCAGGCAAATTCCGAGATATAATATGCGGAAGCCGTTTGCAGGACCACCTAATTCCAATCAAATGTAGCGACCTCAGAGTGAGGCAACCGCTGAGGACAGCGATCGCAATAGGAACCCGCTGACGAATTTCTATAGAGTGAAGCAACCTCAGTGTGAGGCAACCGCTGAGTGCAACGATCGCAATGTGAGGCAACGGCTGAGTGCAGCGATCGCAATTTGAGGCGACCGCTGACCTAATTCCATCGAATGCAGCGATCGCAAAACGGTATTGGAGAAATACCAAAGATCACGCCAACGAGGCGACCGGATCTATAAAAAGGGCGTCGCAGATACGGAGGTCAGTCAGTAAGATGCAGGCAGTCAAAAGTAAGAAACGAGTACGAAACTCGCTGTCGGGCAAGAATAGGTCTGAGACTCACCGCAGTCAGTGCGAAATCTAGGTGCGAAGTCAGTCAGAGAAGGTCTGATCGCCATCTAGCTGGTACATGGAACGCCGGATATCAAAGGGACATCCATATGACAGTTAAAATTGTACCGTAGTTATAAGTGAAGCCGAATAAAAACATTAGTTAATATATATAGGAAGTTCACGTGTTATTAATTGTCGCAGTGCAACCAAATATAAATTTGTTGCTCGGACTCATAGCTCGGCTGAGTTTCAGCAACTGGCGCCCAACGTTGGTGGTTGCGCTAATTCATACACATTACATATATTAACAAAACAAAAATGGTTCGTGCCTGGGTATACACCCTCAAGAAGGAGACCTCAGCGGAACACTGGATGAGATGCGTCGACAATTCGAAGAGTGGGTGGACACTCACGAATCCAGACTAACATACAGCACGCGGATTTAGGAATTGGCAGCTATTCATGGCAGAATGGCACCGGCCAAAGAAATAGGAAAAGTTGCGGATGCAAGAAAAGCTGCGAACGTAGATTTCGCCCAGTTGAGCATACCAACAACTAGCGCAGCAGCACGCGCACGAGACGAAACCACACAGTATGGAAAACACCCACACCACAACCATCAAGGAGAGGACCCATAAGCGACAACACGGCGACAGATATGTCCCAAGAATACCCGAGGGTAGCGAAACAAGTTCGGGAGTGGAATTTTCGCTTCGACGGCACCACTAAGCCGTTAGAATTCTTGGAGCAAGTCGAGTGGTCAGCCGATACATATGGACTCAACTTGAATTTAATTCCCAGGACCATGCCTGAACTACTCCATGGAATGGCACTGAAATGGTATGTAGCCAATAACCAACACTGGACGAGATGGATAACATTTGTCCAGAGTTTTCAAGAGTATTTCTTGCCAAGAGATTACTTCGAAAACTTAAAGGACGAAGTTACCCGAAGACGTCAGGCTATAAACGAGCCATTTAAGGTGTATATGGTGGAGATGCAGACGCTAATGCGGCCACTACAGTATTCGACGGAGAAACAACTGCACAAAATCTACAGCAACAGCCTCCCAGACCTGCGAGCATACGCCACGCCAGACTCACGCGGACTCACACTTATACACATAAAAAAAAAATATATATTAAATAAAATAAACGCCCAACAGGAAAGGGTAAGAATAATAAAAAAAAAGTAAGGGTATACAAAGGTCGTATACACCTATATATAAAAAAGTAAATATAATAAATGTTCAGAGAGAACACGCCACTCCGATTACGGTGAGCAACACATAGCGCGGAAAGAGTAGGGCCATGACCTACCTCAGCGATCACTGGCGGAATAAAAATGCAACGTCCGCTGAAAGCGTTATGCTTACCGCTGACATAGAAAAAAACAACAACGCTTGCACTAATGAGAGCGCAAGTGCATGTATTTCCAAGCTCAACGGGACGAAGAGATGGACGACGAAGACGGTCGCATAGGATGTGCCACCACAACCGTCGACGCTGGAAGTGGAAGCCTTCCACTTACCGAAGAAAGGGGGGAGTGTGAGGAGCCATATAGCTTTGACATATGCTATATGCGCCCCTCGCAACAACTTTGACATTCGCTACATACGTCCCTCGCAACAATTGCACCGCAACGCGTCATCATATATCGTCAACGACGAACACAACTGCACCTCAGGCAAATTCCGAAATATAATATGCGGAGCTGCCGCTCCAGAGCCACAAGCCGCATCTCCAGCTCGATCCCATCTGCATTAGTAGGTTGCTGCACTTGTTCACAAGTGCGGTTGCACATTACTGGAACTTCGGAGCCGAGTGTCGATTGAAGATCCAGATCATCATCATTGAGTGCATTAATACTTGATGACTGCAGCTGCCGTCGGCCGATGTTGCTGCTGTTGCCGCTGCTGCTGCTGCAGCTGCTGATGCTATTGCTGCTGAAGTTGCTGCTGCTGAGAGTTGTCACAGCAAACCAGTTCCTCATCATTGGGTACATTGCTATTTGGTGACTGCTGCTGCTGATGCTGCTGAGAGTTCACACAGCAATAGTCTTCTTCATCGAGCTGTTCTACCAACAGCCTCCGGACACGATCAGGCTGCCGAGACACAATCATGTCAAACCTCTCGCGTGCTATGACACCCTGTCTATAGCGGCGGAGAAGGGAATTCACAAAAAGATCCTCAATAAATTCCGGGGGATGTGCTGGTTGCTCTGTTGATGATGTTGTTGATGTTGTTGATGTTGTTGAACAGCTCCGATAGCAGTAGCAGGGTTTGATGGGGGCAGTATTAAGTCCTGAATATAGGACGGTTGGTCCTTGACAGCTTGTTGTAGACCTTCAAGAGTGATTCGACCCATTCTGTAGTCTCGTCGTAGTGAGTTAATCGTCTTTTCGTTGAAACGGGCTGGTGGTCTCACCTCCTTCTTCCTCTGCCCACTAGATGTACCTCTTTCAAGTATAGTGGACTGATGCAATCCTGGCAGAATAAGATTTTGTATTACGATAGGCTGGTGCATAATAGTTGCCTCAAGCATCTCCCTACTGATACGGCCATCCCTGAACTCACGACGTAGGGAGTTGATTGCCAGTTCACTAAAGCGCGCAGGTGGAGTCAGGGGTTGTTGACGTAGTCGCGCAAGTCTGGCAGCTACACGCCTAGCCTCTTGATCCTGTAAATCAAGGCGCAGAAGTGTAGGCAACCTTGGCTCCTGCGTATGCACTTGTGGCTGCAATTGCTGCTGGAGGGGGCGAAGATGCTGATTTAGCTGCTGCGTGTATCTTGGCCGAACTAGCCGGGTAGGTTCAAAAGGATGGAGAAGTAACTTGCGGGCCTCTTCATTCGGGTGACTGCTAAGCGAGCGGAAGAAACGACTACTGCTTGTTTGGAATAGGTCTTCAACAGTGCTGATGTCGTACATATCTCTGAGCGTTTGGTTTCTCGTGAACCAAGACGCATTCATAATTTTGCGTAAAGTTTTATTCTGCATAACTTCAATTCGGCACAGCTGAGTATTTGATATCAACGAACCCCAGATCGGGAGGGCATATTGCCAGACTGGCGCAATTAGCTGTTTGTAAGCGACTGCTTTGCAGTCTTTAGATAATTTACTGCTACTTCCAAGCAACCATTCCAATTTTTTAAACAGTGCAACTATTCTAATCCGGAGTTGCGTGACATGGGAGTGCAGTAAGAGCTTGCGATCCATATGTAGGCCCAGATACTTTTGTGCTGATTTGTTTTCAATTATTTGCCCATCCAGATTTAGTGTCAATGCATTCTGCACTTCAGTGAGCTTGCGCTTAGTAAAGACAACATGCGCAGTCTTTTTGGCATTAACTTTAATACACCAGAGATTTGCCCAGGACATGAAGCAATTCAAAAATCTCTGGTTAGACTCTATTGTTGTATGAATAGCGCTATCCGCGCACATTATGATGGTATCATCAGCATACGTGGATAGGAGCATATTATCCAGTGTTGGTAAGTAATCATGCCTTATCAAGCTTGGAAGTGGCAAATCAGACGTGAAAATTGTGTATAATATGGGGCCAAGGACACTGCCCTGAGGAACACCAGCACATATTTTGCCCATCCTAGACTTAACACCATCATTACAATTTACAATAAAGGTTCGATCGCTTAAATAACTTTGCAGTGTCTTGAATAACGTGGTTGGTAAAAGTCTAATCAACTTGTGCAGGAGGCCATCGTGCCATACACGATCAAAAGCTTCGCTAATGTCAATAAAGACAGCCGAACAATACTGGCGATTTTCATATGCTTTAAGTATGAATTGCGTGACTCGAGCTAACTGCTGCTCTGTGCTATGCTCCTGTCTGAAGCCAAATTGATGAGAAGGCACTGCATTAGCAAAGTCCTCACACTCAAAGAGTCGGCGCATAAGAAGCCTTTCAAACAGCTTAGAGAACCCAGAAAGCAGACTTATAGGGCGATAAGAGGAAACATCTTCAGTGGGCTTACCCGGTTTAAGGATCATTGAAATGGCAGCACGCACATTTCCACTGGGAGGGAAAGTGTTTAAATCTAAAAATTGAGTTAAATATAAGCACCAGATATAATAGTGCCTTCTGTGGTAAAGATTTAATGACATAATTGTCAATGTTGTCAATGCCAGGTGATTTTTGTAGCTTCAAGGATTTTATTTCCACTATTAATTCACTGATGGTTACTGGACGAAAGGGCAACATACTCTCATCTTGGCATGCCTGTTGTTGTAACTTGAGATTGAGTTCATCAATTACTTTTTTACGCGATTCCAACGTATTGGTACAATTGGGCGTAAATCGCTGCTCTAAGTGTGCTGCAAACAATTCAGCTTTCTCTTCTGTGCTTTTCGTCCAGACTTGACTATTCATTACACTACCGCAATCAACATGAGACTTGAGAGGCCAGTTTGGTACAGTGCATCGCTTCAGATTCTTGGTTATCTTCCACAGTTTCTGCATTCTGTAGCGATCCTGCGCATCAAATTTCTTAAACAGACTGTTAATATAATCAACCTTGGATAGAGATAGTGCCCTCCTCAATCGATTGCGTGCGAATCCGCCTATACCTCTGCTTATAGAACGTCGTTTTGTAGAAGATGTATTCCTTCTTGCATTGGCGTTTAAAATTCAGTAATCGTCTAGTTTGACGGTTTAGTTTGAACTGCCCAGGATGCTTTCTATTGGCATGATGCCGTCGACTCCTTTGAACTGCAGCAACGGCAGCTTTGTGAATATTAGTAGTGAGAATATTGATGGCATCCTCAACATCAGCACCAGAATTAATTTCTGTATTCAACAAAATGCAGTTGTCCAAGAATTTTTGAAACACCTTTGTATTGGCATTTTTATCCAGAATTCTACGTTGCCTTTGAATAGCCATATCATTATTAGTTGAACCCATAACCAGGTCAATGTGAATAGGAAGGTGGTCAGAATCAAGATCTATAGTTGAGTATGTATTAAGAGATTTATTCTGCAGGCCACCGTATATAGAGAAATCAATGGCGGATGGTCTCTTCCTCTTATCATAGGGATAATGGGTGGCTCCACCAGTAGCAAGTACATTATATCTTTTATTCTTGTGAATGCTATCCATCCATAATAGCCGTACCTCGCTTACAGGCCCGAATGCTCCCCCACCATGAATGCCTTGCGTTCCAGTCACCGCAGAGAATGAAGTTATTATCATCACACAGACTATCAATGTACTTGAACAGCTTGGAGAAATGCTGTGTGGCAACCAACGATGCTGGGGAGGGCAGTAAATCGGTGCAATGACAACAGTCTCATTGCTTGAGCCAGAAGGCATCATCGCTACAGGCGCACACTGCATGAAGGAATAGGATATAGGTTGAAGTGCAATATGCCTTATTCCTTGCTTTACTAGAATGGCAACTCCACCACTTCTGCAGTTCTCAGGGTTAATTGACATATAAGTGGAGTATCCACTTACGCCCAAAGTAGATAAACTTGTTGCCGACGAAGAAGCTCTTGGGTCCAATCTTGGTTTCAACAATCATCATAACGTCAATTTGGTGCCTTTGCATAAATATTTCAAGCTCCAGTATTTTGTTACCAACGCCAGCAGCATTCCAATAGGCAATTTTAAAAATGTCAGGTTGATTGCCGCTGATGTTAGTAGTGTTATTTGGACTGCCATTCAGAACAGCCGTATTGACTTGCGTAAGAAGAGGAGTACTGGATAAACTAGACATTGCGGCGGACATTGGCAATGCTAGTTAAATTACTTGGTGGCGTGCACATGTTAGACATGAGTTGCTGACTAGAGACGAACAATTGAAGTACATTAAGTAGCGTGTCCATCTTTTTACCCAAATCATTAATCAGCAACATGTTCTGATGCAACATTTGTATAATGGCAGTTTCTGCTTGCGGATTCTGACAAGGTACACTCTCCAAATCACGTTGCTGGCTTAGCTCGTGTTGCCGCCTATCCTGTCGTTGTTGAGGTATAGCATCATGTTGCTGTTGCTGCTCAATACGTAGTTGCTGCTGGAAATTCTGCAAATGTTTGGCTGCCGGATTTCGTGTGCGTTCCTGTGGTCGCCCTCCTTGGACAGCTTGGCTGAAGGAAACATCAGGGGTGCGCAGGAGATGACATTTTTGCTGATGCTGCACTTTGGCCTGCTGATTCAGCTGATTAGCATAATCCAGGCACTGCATATGCTGCTGGATAGTGGATTTCAAAGAGCCTTTGCTGGGTAGTTGCTTAAGTAATCGAGGATCCTGCAGGTTCTGGTTATCCCTCTGCTGCTTAGAAATATGTGGACCCAGGGCATTGGAAGGCTTCTTTTGCTGGTGGCGTTGTAGCTGCACTTGGTGTTTGGCGCCCGTGCTTATGGGCTGCGAAACCTGAGCAATAGTACGAGCTGGTTGACTCCCAAGTTGCGCCTTATCAGAGCCTTGGCGTATTTGATTTTTCGCATTGGAGAAAAGCATGCTTGGGTTTGCTCGACCACCTGATAATTTGGCACGAGCATTCTTGAATGCAGGACATCCCTTGTAGCTGGCTACGTGGCTACCCCCACAATTAAAGCACTTCGCCTCTGTGTCCTTCAATTTAGTACAAGCTGTTGTTGCATGACTGCCAGCACATTTTAGGCAAATGAATGGCCTGCGACAGTAGTTCTTACTGTGGCCATTTTTTTTTTTAAATATAATATTTATTGTCCATTAATTTTTCCTTATTGCTAACAATTAATTTTAAAAACTTATTAGGACAGTAACGGTTGCTTATATATAAGTGTAGCACATTTTTAGGCTGTTTTGACTTTTGTTATTTAGGTTAAGAACCTGGTTTAAGACTTAGGTGGTAAGTTATACGATGTTATGTTTTGTTTTAATTCATCGTGTTCATCGATATATTGTGTGTCTTATCGAGAGGCGATAAGGTTTTGCACACGGAATGTTTACGTTTGTTAATTCTAACTTAAATTAATTATATATAATAGCGTTGTGACAGTATATTTTACATTGTTTTCCTTCTTCTTTTCCGCGTCATCTTCCTGTGTTCTTCCGTGTTCCAGTTGTGATTGGGCCTCCATATGTTCGATTGGCCCGGCTGCTCTGCTGGACCGCTGCAGGCATTCGTCTCGCAGGCGCCGCTGGAGCGTATTTGACTGGCGTTGCCGGTTGTGCCAGCTGGAGGGTTGGTGGCCATCCCCGTTGAGCCTATCAGTGCCACTGCTGATATGGTCAGGAGGATGCCGACGCTGGACTGCCATTTGCTTGGCCCTCTCGTCTGCGGCTGGGCATGTGGAGGTGGTGACGTTGAAGGGTGTGGCCATGCTTGTTGCCGTTCTGGTGATCGTTTGCATGTTTTGGCATCATCAGCGCTCTCATCAGTTTGGGCTTTGTATCTATGAGTAAAGTTAGTTTTATTTGGATACATATTAATATTTACTATTGCAGGTTTTCCCGTTTTTTTGCTTCTGGACTTTGGACTTTTTTGGCATCGTTTTCCCAGCTGTGGAGCGTGTGCCAGCGCACCCGCCACTGAAGCTCTCACTTCGGGCCGGCTGCACCAGGATTCCTGTTGCCTTCGTTCGCTGGGTGGAGTGAGGGAGTGGGCTCGTCTGCTCGTCAAGTCGTCTGTCTGGCTCGCCTCTCCAGTCGCATCCGTGGTCTCTGCCATATTGATGCCTGGGGCCGGATGTGATGCTGATCTGGTTCGCCGCATGTGTAGCCAGTTATTCGTCATTTGTGTGTTGTCTTCTTTTGTGTTTGGTTTGGTTTTGGTTTGGTCTATTGTGAGTGTTGTGTTTGTTGGTTGTGGTTGGTCAGCTTCGTCTTCCTCATCTAGTTCCCTTTCAAGCCGTTGCCTTAGAAGTTGGAGCCGTTCATCTAGCTGTTCATCTGCAGTTTTGTTTGCGGGATTTGTTTGGATTAGGGGCTGGGCCATTGCTGTAGTTTGTTGTTGCGTGGTGGTAGCTTGTTGCGGTTTTGCTCGCATTATGTTGCTTATGGGGTATTCTTCAGGCAGGATTAAGTTTTTTATTTGTATTGGCTGGTTTTTCATTAGGTGTCGGGCGTTTTCTAATGATGTCAGTCCAGCTTTCAGCCGTCGTCTTAGTGTATTTATCATCCCTTCCCCAAATCTGTATGTTGGAGGTGATTGTGCAAGGAATTTTTGTTGTTGTTGTCTTTTTTGCAGAGCATCCGCCTCTTCTCTTTGTAATCTAAGCAGTGTTGGCAGTTGTTCGCTTGCTTGTGGTGGTTGTGATTCGTTATCAGGTCGTTGTTGTTGGGCTGGTATGATGTGTTTTTGCAGCTGTGTTTGGTATCTTGGCCTTTTTAATCTGTTTGGTGTAAATGGCTTTGTGATTAGGTTTCTCGCTAACGGGTTTTGGTGGGAAGCTAGTGAAGTAGCGAATCTGGCACTAGCCTTATTGTAGGCCTCTTCTGCTGTCTCAATGCTGTAGAGTTCTCTTATTACACTGTTCTTTGTGTATATGGTGGCTTTGGTTATCTTGCGGACTATTTTATTTTGTGCAGCCTCCAGTCTTTGGAATTGTGAATCACTCACAAGTGCACCCCATACAGGGATTCCGTACTTCCAGACTGGAGCTATTAGTTGCTTGTATAATATTATTTTTGTGGAGATGGGCATTTTGCTGGTTCGTCCAATTAGCCATTCGAGCTTTTTATATAATGCTATTACTCTTCCTCTTAATATGCTTAGATGGAATTTTAGCTGCAGCTTGCTGTCAAGGTGGATTCCTAGGTACTGGTGTCTGTTTTTATTTGTTATGAGTTGGCCGTTAAGTTGAGGTGCTTGAGCTCTCTGCTGCTGGTTTAATGTGCGTGTTGTGTACATAACATGTGCTGTTTTCGTGTCATTAATTCGAATGCACCATTTTTTAGTCCAATTACTCAGTTCTCTGAGGTATTTTGTGTTTGCCTCGATTGCTGAGTAAGGCGTGTTAGCTGCGCATAGTATTACTGTGTCGTCGGCAAATGTGGAGAGCATTCTTGTGTCTTTTCGGCTAGGATTATTGCTGTGGTTGTTTGGCAGTGGCATATCCGATGCATAAATTGTATAGAGTATGGGCCCCAGTACGCTTCCTTGCGGCACTCCAGCTCTAATGGTGCCAATTCTGGATTTGACTCCGTCATTGCATTTTATTAGGAATTTTCGCTCGTTCAGGTAACTCGCAAGTACTCGGCTGAGCGTATATGGTAGTAGTTTATTGAGTTTCCATATTAAGCCTTCGTGCCATACTCTGTCAAAGGCCTCGGATATGTCAATATAAACAGCTGAACAGTATTGCTTGTTTTCATGCGCTTGGAGTATGAACTGTGTGACTCGTGAGAGTTGTTGTTCAGTTCCATGCTCCTTGCGGAACCCGAACTGATGTTGGGGGATGGCATTAGCAAAGTCCTTATACTCATACAATCTGTATAGTAGCAGTCTTTCAAAGAGCTTAGAAAAACCTGTCAGTAGGCTTATCGGTCTGTAGGAGGTGACTTTCTCAGACGGCTTTCCAGGTTTGAGGATTGTCTTGATCTCTGCACATTTCCATTGTGTTGGGAAGTGGCCATGTCTAATTATACAATTATATATAAGGACAAGGAATAAGATGGCCTTTAGTGGTAGAGCTTTGATTGCTCTATTGTCCATCATGTCCATTCCAGGGCTCTTGTTGGCTTGTAGTCCTTTGATTTCAGTTATAATTTCCTGGTAAGTGAATGGTCTAATTTTGTTTTGGGTATTGCTATTATTGTTGTTGTTGCTATTGTTGTTGTTGGTGGCGTTGTCTATTGTTGTGGCTTTCCGCCGGCTTTGGCATCGCTGGTGGTGTTCTTGTTGTTGTTTATCTGTATTTTCTATGGCGTGTTGATTGATTTGATCGAGGATTTGTTTTTGTTGTTCAGGTGTATTTGTAATGATAGGGCTGAATCGTTCTTCCATGTACGCCGCTAGAACTTCTGCCTTTTCTGTGCTTGTTTTGGTCCATGTGGTCTTCGTTTGTGTTGAATTTGTCGGGATAATTAGCGGTAGGTTTATTTCGGGTTGTTTTTTGATGTTTCTTGTAATTTTCCAGAGTTTTTGCATTTTGTATCTGTCGGTTGAATCGATGTTTTGCACTTGCCTATTTAACATGTTAATTTTATCTGTTTTCAGCATTTTTCGCAGCTGGTTTTGTGCCTGTCTGTATTTGCTGCGCGCTTGGGCTGTGCCCTGACGTATGCTGTCCTTTTTGCATTGCCTTTTGTAGGCGAGCTGGGCCAGTGTCTCCCGACTGATTCTTGGTTTATTGTGGGGGTTGTGATTGCTGGGATTATTGTTGTTGTTTGTGGGTGGGTGGAGGTGCTGTAGTTGTTCATTTTGGTTATTGTTTTGTCTATGTATGGTTTGGTTCCGGTGTGGTTTTGGGGCTGCTTCGAGGGCTGCGTTCTGTATATTTTTGTATAATATATCAATGGCATCCTCAATGTCATTCCCTGAATTTATGTCCATGTTTAGGTTTATGTTGTCGTTTAAGTGTTTTTGAAATTTTTCTATGTTAGCGTACCTTGGTAGTAGGCTTTGTGGTTTAGCGGGCATGGTCAGTGGCTGATTAATACCCATAATTATGTGGATGGGTAAATGATCACTGTCAAGGTCAGTTGTGCTGTAGGTTTGTAGTCTTTCAGTTGGGATGCCCCCATAAATTGCAAAGTCAATAGCAGAAGGCCGTTTACCCTGTGCGTAAGGGTAGTGAGTGGCTCCTCCTGTTGCTAGTATGTTGTATCTATTGCTTTTGTGTATGTTGGCCATTATGTCCCTTCCTCGTCGGCAGGTCTTTACGTTACCCCACCATGTGTGCTTCGCATTCCAGTCACCACATAGTATGATTCCAGAGTTGGCGTTGCTTTTTAAAAGGTCCGCATAGCTCAGGAATTTAGCAAATTTATTTGCTTCCCATTTATGTTGGGGTGGGCAGTAAACTGGGGCAATGATAACTGAGCTGTTTTCTTCCAATGTTCCCCACTTTTCCATTTTGGGGATTTGGGGACTCACCCGCCTTGCTATGCGGCTTTAAATCTCTCACATGGGCCGTCCTTATCCGCTTATCCGCCGTGTTCTTTAATTTGCAGGTCAACTGTGAAGGAGCGAATCCCTCCGCCACATTTGATAGGTGGTGTACTTTCACCCACACCCTATCTCCAATTTTGGGGCTTCCATTGCCTGCGACGAAGGTTGTAGTGCCTTGCCTGGTCTTGAGAGGCCTCGACCGCGGCCAATTGACTTGACTTATATTGCTGGACATATGCTCTTACGTCTCTATATAAGCCTGGCCAATAGTAGCGCGCTGCTACCCGGGCTATTGTTTTTCGGCTCCCCTTATGTCCTGCGGCGGCGGTGTTGTGGTTCTCTTTTAAAACTTGTGGCCTCTTGCCGGTTGGCACACACAATTTCCAGGCTGTCACATCCTCTGTTCCGGCTCTGTGAGGGATGTGCCTGTATACATTTCCAGACTCATCCATGTAGTCCGGGAACTTCCTGGAGTTTTTGGCAATGGTGGTTCGCATCTTTTGGATCCAGGGGCAGTCTTTATTTGCTTGGTCCATCGCGTCTTCCACCGTTGAGATCCTCCGGCATGTCTCATTCCGGGGCTGTCGAGATTGGGCATCTGTAACACTTACTGCTGGTTTGACTGTCTCTGCTATGTACAGTCTCTCCTCCTGATGCTCTCGAATTCGTTTTCCCGGTATATTTATCCTCAGGCCTGCGCACTCCAAAACCGTTCCCATGCCCGATAGAAAATCCCACCGGGAACTAAGCCATCGATGACTCCTGGGAGTATCAGTAGAGCAATATCCATGCTACTCCTGCCGAGTCTGATATTCACCTCGACTTGTTCTGGGACTCCGCTGTTTCGACCATCTGCCATGCGGACTCGCAGTTCGGTTGCGCGTCGTCGGCCTACGTCGAACAGTCCCCGAGCTAGCTTCTCGCTAATGAAACTACTCGTGGCCCCTGTATCGATCGTAGCCTTGTACTGGCAGTTGCCGATCTCTACGACCGCTGTCAGCTGCGCTCCCTCGTCCTGCAGGCTGCCGATTAGCGTATTGGGGCTGCCCTTGTTCGGCTGCAGCTCGCCTCTCGGTGGTGGACGCCGGTGTCCTTTTCCCGACGGACAACATACCGACGTACTGTGAGGAGCCATATAGCAAAGATGGCAAATATATATATAGGTTTATATATTTATGTGTGCTATATGCGCCCCTCACAGTAACTGCCACATCAGACCGAAGTCCAGCTCTGATTGCAGTTGCGGCAAATTCGCTCTCTTTCGCCCTCTCTCTTTCGTACGCAGGTTGTCAGCCATATGAGCGTGTCTGACACACATGTCCACCAGGACATGTGCCGTTATGGTGTGAGGAGTATTGCGAGTGCAATATCTCCATCCATACTCACACTAACGGCAGACATAGACTGGCGCCAGCAAATGGCAGTGGAAAATGACCAGAAATCACTCCACCGGCTCGGAGTTCAGTCAGATCTCACACGAGAAAGGGAAACTCTACCCAACGGTCCAAAAATCAACGTAATGACGTTACAACGTTACAAATAAAGTAATTAAGTGAACAACAAAAACTGAAGGTGTAACGCGCAGATCGATACACCGCCAAGGAGCACCGAGTCCTTCGACGCTGTCCAGACTAATACCAATACAGGACACTGGGGTCCTTAAGTGGGTAAAGGAGTGAATCCTTGCCACGTTTAAGTCGTGGTAATAGGCGAGGCCTGCACAGTTACGAATGGAGCGTGCGCAATCAAGCCTGTGTTAGACGGTATACGTGTGAATCCTTTTAATTAAAAGGAGTGCCGTATGAAAACCTGCCGAGCAGCGCAAAGCCGCAGATTTGGATAACTGGTGCACGGGGTGCCTAGAACCGGCTTTCCCGAACAGGATCATTTCCGAAACAAAACTAAGGCCTCAGTGAATTGTCACAGAATGTAAAAGCAGACAATAAGCAAATTATACATTTAATTAGTGAAATAAATAAAATCCTTATTAATGCAATATATATATAAACGTGTTGTTAATTATCGCATCGCGACCAATTATAAATTCGTTGCACGAACCCACAGCTCGACTGAGCGTTAGCCTGGCCGAAGAAATAGGTTCGTTACAACTGGCGCCCAACACTGGTGGTTGCGATAATTGACACACAATTATATATATTAAGCAAAATAAAAATATGGTTCGCGCGTGGGTGTACAACCTCAAAAAGGAGGAACTTTTAAGGTATGGAGACGAATTCCAAGTGGAGCTGATTGACACACTGGATGTTATGCGTCGACAGCTTGGAGAGTGTGTAGACACTCACGAATCCAAACTGAAATACAGCACGCAGATTGCGGAATTAGCAGCGATTCATGGCAGAGCGTCACAGGCCAAAGATGGCGGACAAATTGCGGATGCAAAAAAAGCGACGAACGTGGAGTTCGCGCACTTAAACATACCGACAACCAGCACAGCAGCACGTGCGAGAGACAGTCACCACGCAGTATGGGAGACATCGGCACCACAACCATAAAAGAAAGTCG
>JAWNMK010000131.1:0-18846 GCA_035044105.1 Drosophila nr. perissopoda 5 BK-2023a | reverse complement strand
TGTAAATTCTGGAAATTTTTGCATTGAATTAAAAAACGTTTTGTACGTTAAAGAATTGCAAACAAACTTTTTGTCTGTATTAAAAGTCGTCGAAAAAGGGGACAAAGTGTTGTTTGAGAGAGAGGGAGCCATAATAAAAGACAATGAAAATGTGACAATACTGCAGGCTACTAAGTGTGATGGCTTATTTATGATTGATGCAAAAATGAAAAAGTGCATGTACTCAAATGCAAGCTGCAGTGAATTATGAATTATGAATTATGAATTATTATGAAGTGGCATTATCGTCTAGGTCACCTAAATATGGCAAGCATAAAGAAAATGGCAAGTGATGAGATCGTGCACGGTTTGAAATCAATCAAGAAAAACATAGACTTGCAGGGCGACGTGTGCGAAACTTGCGCGAAATGCAAAATATGCGTTGGATCATTTCCAAGGGCATCAGAGAATCGCGCAAAGGAAGTGTTAAGTCTTGTGCATACAGACATATGTGGACCAATCAACACGATGTCTGCCAGAGGGGCACGGTATTTTGCTACATTCATCGACGATTATTCCCGTTATACTTTTGTGTATTTTTTGAAATTGCGAGACGAAATACTGAAAGCATTTAAAGACTTTGTAGTGTTTGCCGAAAGACAATGCGGTAAAAAGCTGAAAGCAATCCGCAGCGATAACGGTCGAGAGTATGTGAGTCGTGAATTCAATCAATTCTTATCGGCAAATGGCATAAAAAGACAGCTAACGGTACCGTATACACCGCAACAGAACGGCGTTGCAGAACGCGCAAATCGCACGCTGGTTGAGATGGCCAGGAGTATGATGATATATTCTGGAGCAGAAGAGACCCTATGGGGAGATGCAGTACAGACTGCTGCCTATCTGCGCAATAGGTCGGAGACAAAGACGTTGATAAACAAGACACCGTATGAGATGTGGACCGGTAAAAAGCCAAACGTGTCACATTTAAGAATATTCGGCGCAAAGGTGATTGCACTCAATAAGTGGCACAAAAAGAAGTTCAGGCCAAAGGGTAGCGAGTACATAATGATAGGTTATTCGTCAACAGAAAAAGCGTATAAGTTGTATTGTCCAGAAACCGAAAAGGTGATTGAAAGCAGAGATGTTATATTCTTGGATAACGATTTTGGAAAATCTGCAAGGGACAACAGAGATATAGCGTTATTTGATGAATGTGTGCTACCAAATCTGCAGGCTCAAACAGTCAGTGTAGAATGTGGCAATGATGAAGTGCAGGAAGAAGCAGGTATTGAGTCAAGCAATCAAAGTAATGAAGGGAACGATACCGAAGAATATGCGCAAAGCCATGATGTGGAGACACCCAAAATTAGTGAAGTTCGAGGTGCAGGTCGTCCACGAATATTACAGACTGGTAAGCCGGGTCGTCCCAGAAAGCTATTTAATACTCTTAATATGTTAAGAGCAGAGGATGTGCCAATCCCCGCAAGTGTAGGTGATGCTCGTAATTCAAAAATGAGTAGAGAATGGTCAGCATCAATACTGAAGGAAATTCAAGTACTTGAAGCTAATAATACCTGGGAAATTGTAGATTTGCCGAAGGGAAAGAAAGCCATAGGATGTAAATGGGTTTTCGGGGTAAAAGTTGGCAGAGACGGCTACGTAGAGCTCTTCAAGTCAAGATTGGTAGCTAAAGGCTGTGCGCAGCAATATGGCGTCGACTACTTTGAAACTTTCTCACCAGTGGTGAGGTACTCTTCTGTGAGGATGATAATGGCGCTGGCAGTTGAATATAAGTTATTCCTGCATCAAATGGACGTGTCGACGGCCTACTTGAACAGCGAGCTTTCCGAAGAAGTCTACATGAAGCAGCCGGATGGATTCGTTAGCGACGAATATCCTAACAAAGTTTTGAAGCTGAAAAAATCTCTGTATGGTCTAAAGCAAAGTGGCAGAGAATGGAATACCAAACTGGATGCAGTACTGAAAAAACATGGATTTACTCCATGCGTCAGCGAGCCATGCGTTTATGTACGCAATGGGAAAGGTAAAATTAATATCATTGCAATTTATGTAGAATTGTATGCTAACAATGAGATAGATATTGAATATGTGTGTACAAGCGATATGATGTCTGATGTACTGACCAAGAATTTGCAAAAGAACAAACATGTGAAATGTATTAATGAAATGAATTGTTATTAATCTTGTAGCATGTAGTTAAGTATGTAATCGTTGAGAGAGAGTGTTGAAATACGTTTGAATTTTAACGGCAACGATAACTATCGCTACGTCGATTAATGTTATTGCAATGCTCACAAATGTATCGTGTGTGGCTGTATGTATTCTATAAGTCAGTTGCTGTAAATCCTTCACAATGTAAAGACGCAGTTGGCGCGAAATAAATCCACAAAGACAAACTTTCAACAGGTTATGGGCCCAGGGCTTCAAAGAGCAGTGTTTATTATTTTTATTTGCTGTGTGCGATAATTAATTGCTAAGTGCTATTATAAACATGAGTGCATCATTATATGCCATTAATAAGTTGAATGGCGAAAACTATGCGGCGTGGTCGTTGCACATGAAAAGTGTGCTGGTGCAACTTGACCAATGGCCAATTGTTTGTGGAAGGATTGTGAAAGCAGAAAATGCAACTCCGGCGGAAAAAGCCGAGTTTGATAAGTGCGATGAAAAAGCATTATCAAGCATATTGCTGGGTGTAGAACCGTCACAGCTAATATTTATAAAGGATTGCGTTTCGGCAAAAGAAGCATGGGATACGCTCTCCGGTGTGTATCAGCCACGTGGAGCTGCCACGAAAATGACGTTGTTTCGAAAATTGCTTCGGTTAAGGTCGACAGATTTTTCGACAGTGCAAAACTTCATACATGAGTTTTCCAATATAGTGGACAAGATAAAGGTAGCCGATTTGCAAGTTTCTGAAGACGTTTTGTCAATTGTGTTGCTGTCGGGACTTGGAAAAAGTTTTGAAAGTTTTGTCGTCGCGATCGAAACGAGAGAGAAGTTGCCATTATTGTCTGATCTTCAAATCGAGATTATTGAAGAAACCGAGAGACAAAGAATTAGCAATGCAGAAGACGACAACAGTGTACAGCACGCGTTCGTTTCGCGCGCGAATATCAGAGGAAACAGAAACGTCCAAGAGAATAACAGAGGAAGCAGAAATGTGCAAGAGAATAACGGCACTAAGCATAACAAAAAGTGTTATGGATGCGGACGTGAGGGTCATTTTATTGAGCAGTGTAATGAAAGAAAAAATGACAGAGGACAAGAAAAAAGCAACGACGCAAGACGATCGTATGCTATACGCAGAAATGTGCAAGAGAATAACGGCACTAAGCATAACAAAAAGTATTATAGATGCGGACGTGAGGGTCATTTTATTGCGCAGTGCAATGAAAGAAAAAATGACAGAGGACAAGAAAAAAGCAACGACGCAAGACGATCGTATGCTATACTCAGAAATGTGCAGAGTAACAGTAAAGTGACAAAATCGATGTGGTGTCTGGACAGTGGCGCCACCGCTCACATGTGTTGTGATAAATCATGGTTTGTCGACTTTAAAGAGCACAAGGAAAAAATACTTCTAACTGGAGATAATTTCATAAGAGCCGACGGCATTGGCACTGTATGTGTAAATTCTGGAAATTTTTGCATTGAATTAAAAAACGTTTGTACGTTAAAGAATTGCAAACAAACTTTTTGTCTGTATTAAAAGTCGTCGAAAAAGGGGACAAAGTGTTGTTTGAGAGAGAGAGAGCCATAATAAAAGACAATGAAAATGTGACAATACTGCAGGCTACTAAGTGTGATGGCTTATTTATGATTGATGCAAAAATGAAAAAGTGCATGTACTCAAATGCAAGCTGCAGTGAATTATGGAAGTGGCATTATCGTCTAGGTCACCTAAATATGGCAAGCTTAAAGAAAATGGCAAGTGATGAGATCGTACACGGTTTGAAATCAATCAAGATAACCATAGACTTGCAGGGCGACGTGTGCGAAACTTGCGCGAAAAGCAAAATATGCGTTGGATCATTTCCAAGGGCATCAGAGAATCGCGCAAAGGAAGTGTTAAGTCTTGGCATACAGACATATGTGACCATCAACACATGCTCGATCATGTCGACGCAATCAAGTACTGAGATTTTCCAAGACGTTATCCAAGAATTCACATCTATGCTTTAATAAAATTTTCGTCTTGGTATACAACTTATACGCTTTTGCTGTTAACGAATAACCTATCATTATGTACTCGCTACCCTTTGGCCTGAACTTCTTTTTGTGCCACTTATTGAGTGCAATCACCTTTGCGCCAAATATTCTTAAATGTGACACGGTTGGCTTTTTACCGGTCCACATCTCATACGGTGTCTTGTTTATCAACGTCTTTGTCTCCGACCTGTTGCGCAGATAGGCAGCAGTCTGTACTGCATCTCCCCATAGGGTCTCTTTTGCTCCAGAATATATCATCATACTCCTGGCCATCTCAACCAGCGTGCGATTTGCGCGTTCTGCAACACCGTTCTGTTGCGGTGTATACGGTACCGTTAGCTGTCTTTTTATGCCATTTGCCGATAAGAATTGATTGAATTCACGACTCACATACTCTCGACCGTTATCGCTGCGGATTGCTTTCAGCTTTTTACCGCATTGTCTTTCGGCAAACACTACAAAGTCTTTAAATGCTTTCAGTATTTCGTCTCGCGTTTTCAAAAAATACACAAAAGTATAACGGGAATAATCGTCGATGAATGTAGCAAAATACCGTGCCCCTCCGGCAGACATCGTGTTGATTGGTCCACATATGTCTGTATGCACAAGACTTAACACTTCCTTTGCGCGATTCTCTGATGCCCTTGGAAATGATCCAACGCATATTTTGCTTTTCGCGCAAGTTTCGCACACGTCGCCCTGCAAGTCTATGGTTATCTTGATTGATTTCAAACCGTGTACGATCTCATCACTTGCCATTTTCTTTAAGCTTGCCATATTTAGGTCACCTAGACGATAATGCCACTTCCATAATTCACTGCAGCTTGCATTTGAGTACATGCACTTTTTAATTTTTGCATCAATCATAAATAAGCCATCACACTTAGTAGCCTGCAGTATTGTCACATTTTCATTGTCTTTTATTATGGCTCTCTCTCTCTCAAACAACACTTTGTCCCCTTTTTCGACGACTTTTAATACAGACAAAAAGTTTGTTTGCAATTCTTTAACGTACAAACGTTTTTTAATTCAATGCAAAAATTTCCAGAATTTACACATACAGTGCCAATGCCGTCGGCTCTTATGAAATTATCTCCAGTTAGAAGTATTTTTTCCTTATGCTCTTTAAAGTCGACAAACCACGATTTATCACAACACATGTGAGCGGTGGCGCCACTGTCCAGACACCACATCGATTTTGTCACTTTACTGTTACTCTGCACATTTCTGAGTATAGCATACGATCGTCTTGCGTCGTTGCTTTTTTCTTGTCCTCTGTCATTTTTTCTTTCATTGCACTGCGCAATAAAATGACCCTCACGTCCGCATCTATAACTACTTCTTTGTTATGCTTAGTGCCGTTATTCTCTTGCACATTTCTGCTTCCTCTGTTATTCTCTTGGACGTTTCTGTTTCCTCTGATATTCGCGCGCGAAACGAACGCGTGCTGTACACTGTTGTCGTCTTCTGCATTGCTTATTCTTTGTCTCTCGGTTTCTTCAATAATCTTGATTTTAAGATCAGACAATAATGGCAACTTCTCTCTCGTTTCGATCGCGACGACAAAACTTTCAAAACTTTTTCCAAGTCCCGACAGCAACACAATTGACAAAACGTCTTCAGAAACTTGCAAATCGGCTACCTTTATCTTGTTCACTATATTGGAAAACTCATGTATGAAGTTTTGCACTGTCGAAAAATCTGTCGACCTTAACCGAAGCAATTTTCGAAACAACGTCATTTTCGTGCAGCTCCACGTGGCTGATACACACCGGAGAGCGTATCCCATCACTTTTGCCGAAACGCAATCCTTTATAAATATTAGCTGTGACGGTTCTACACCCAGCAATATGCTTGATAATGCTTTTTCATCGCACTTATCAAACTCGGCTTTTTCCGCCGGAGTTGCATTTTCTGCTTTCACAATCCTTCCACAAACAATTGGCCATTGGTCAAGTTGCACCAGCACACTTTTCATGTGCATCGACCACGCCGCATAGTTTTCGCCATTCAACTTATTAATGGCATATAATGATGCACTCATGTTTATAATAGCACTTAGCAATTAATTATCGCACACAGCAAATAAAAATAATAAACACTGCTCTTTGAAGCCCTGGGCCCATAACCTGTTGAAAGTTTGTCTTTGTGGATTTATTTCGCGCCAACTGCGTCTTTACGTTGTGAAGGATTTACTGCAACTGAATTATAGAATACATACAGCCACACACTATACATGTGTGAGCATTGCAATAACATTAATCGACGTAGCGATAGTTATCGTTGCCGTTAAAACTCAAACGTATTTCAACAAGTTTTAACGAAGTTATGGCATTTTGAAGTTACGATCTATGCCCATTACGATTTTCAGGCTATAATTTTTACTTGTCATCCGACCTTAAATCACGTTCATATACTCGGCAATCCTTTTCACGCAATGTACGATTGATTTAGGGGCAAAACTATGATCAAAAAGCCCTCGCTTTTTAAAATGAGTTGAGTTTTGACGAAGTTATGGCATTTTGAAGTTACGATCTATGCCCATATACCGATTTTCAGGCTATAATTTTTACTTGTCTTCCGACCTTAAATCACGTTTTCAACTTTAAATGTACGATTGATTTAGGGCAAAACTATGATCAAAAAGCCATCGCTTTTTAAAATGAGTTGAGTTTTGACGAAGTTATGGCATTTTGAAGTTACGATCTATGCCCATATACCGATTTTCAGGCTATAATTTTTACTTGTCTTCCGACCTTAAATCACGTTTTCAACTTTAAATGTACGATTGATTTAGGGGCAAAACTATGATCAAAAAGCCCTCGCTTTTTAAAATGAGTTGAGTTTTGACGAAGTTATGGCATTTTGAAGTTACGATCTATGCCCATATACCGATTTTCAGGCTATAATTTTTACTTGTCTTCCGACCTAAATCACGTTTTCAACTTTAAATGTACGATTGATTTAGGGGCAAAACTATGATCAAAAAGCCCTCGCTTTTTAAAATGAGTTGAGTTTTGACGAAGTTATGGCATTTTGAAGTTACGATCTATTCGCCCATATACCTATTTACAGTGCTATAATATTTACTTGTCTTCCGACCTTAAATACGATTTCAACCAAATGTACGATTGTTTAGGTGCAAAACTTGATCAACATAGCCCTCGATTTTTAAAATAGTTGCAGTTTTATTGAAAGTTTGTCTGTGGATTCTATTCGCGAACTGCGTCTTTACATGTAAGGATTTACTGCAACTGAATTATAGATTCATTAGCCACACATTATCACATGTGTGATCGTTGCAATATACATTAATCGACGTACGATAGTTATCGTTGCTTTAAACATTCAAACGTATTTCAATACTCTCTCTCAGCGATTACATACTTCTACATGTACTGGATTAATAACAATTCATTTCATTAATACATTTCACATGTTTGTTCTTTTGCAGAATTCTTGGTCGCAGTACAATCAGACATCATATCGCTTATACATACATATTCAGTATCTATCTATTTTAGCATTCAATCTCTCGAACATGATGGTACTGTAATTCAGTATGTTCACGTACCGATTATGCAATGTTAGATTCTTAGCTGACATTGTGCGCTCGCTTGATGTCACACTATACGATATGACGGTCTTCAGTTTCATTTAATTCCTCGATCGTGCCATGTAACAGTTTTGCAGATAGCCTCTATAGCTGCAGTTTGCCACGATGTAATGTATCGGCCTTGAGGTACCTTAGCATCAAAGATGCCTGAATTTGCTGTTCCTTTAGATTCTCATCAATTGCGTCGCAGTTTTGCACACGGATTGACTATACGTCTTGCCGTGTGTAGTATCATGTGCCACAATTGACATGACAGAGCCATGTAAGCAGTTTTCCACGTATGCTCATCAATAGCTTTGCAGTTGCTTGTTCACACTTGACTGATACCTTAGCCAGTGGCTGCAACTGTCTTACACATTACGTGCAAGATGTGCATTGCTTTGCCAGTTTATGCTCACGAGTCAATACTATGTTGCCAGTTTTCTGGTCAACTTAAAGACCTAATAAGTGACTGATCTTGCCTCATCAACTACTTCCCATTGGTCATTGACAGCTTGACTGCTGACAGTCACTGGTAGTAGCAATCCAAGTCTTCTACATACATGCATCCAGTATGTATTATTCTTTCCACATTGCTCATAGACCATAGCTAGTGCCAGATTTCCTGCTTCAGACTTCATCCAGATGACTTCGCTGGCTCATTCTGCTACGTAGATCCATCCGGCGATTCATTTAGACTGCTTCAGAAAGCTCTGTTGGTTCAGTGGCTAACGACATCCATCGGATGCCATGATAACTTATTTCAACTCGCCATGCGTCATATAGGCAGTCGCTCGCATGATGCAGGACTAACCATGTATATTCAACTGCAACCAGTATCGATCTCCATATCTCTGCCACTTAGACTTTAGACTACCGAGATATTGCAGCTTGCACAGCTTTAGCTAGCCAATCTTGCTAACGATCTCTCCGTAGCCTCATTTACACTTTTATCGGAAACCCTTTCATCTATGGCCCTTCGGCAAATCTACAATTTCCCAGGTATTATTAGCTTCAAGTGCTTGAATTTCCTTCAGTATTGATGTTGACCATTCTCTACTCATTTTTGAATTACGAGCATCACCTACACTTGCGGGGATTGGCACATCCTCTGCTCTTAACATATTAAGAGTATTAAATAGCTTTCTGGGACGACCCGGCTTACCAGTCTGTAATATTCGTGGACGACCTGCACCTCGAACTTCACTAATTTTGGGTGTCTCCACATCATGGCTTTGCGCATATTCTTCGGTATCGTTCCCTTCATTACTTTGATTGCTTGACTCAATACCTGCTTCTTCCTGCACTTCATCATTGCCACATTCTACACTGACTGTTTGAGCCTGCAGATTTGGTAGCACACATTCATCAAATAACGCTATATCTCTGTTGTCCCTTGCAGATTTTCCAAAATCGTTATCCAAGAATATAACATCTCTGCTTTCAATCACCTTTTCGGTTTCTGGACAATACAACTTATTCAGTATTTCGTCTCGCGTTTTCAAAAAATACACAAAAGTATAACGGGAATAATCGTCGATGAATGTAGCAAAATACCGTGCCCCTCCGGCAGACATCGTGTTGATTGGTCCACATATGTCTGTATGCACAAGACTTAACACTTCCTTTGCGCGATTCTCTGATGCCCTTGGAAATGATCCAACGCATATTTTGCTTTTCGCGCAAGTTTCGCACACGTCGCCCTGCAAGTCTATGGTTATCTTGATTGATTTCAAACCGTGTACGATCTCATCACTTGCCATTTTCTTTAAGCTTGCCATATTTAGGTCACCTAGACGATAATGCCACTTCCATAATTCACTGCAGCTTGCATTTGAGTACATGCACTTTTTCATTTTTGCATCAATCATAAATAAGCCATCACACTTAGTAGCCTGCAGTATTGTCACATTTTCATTGTCTTTTATTATGGCTCCCTCTCTCTCAAACAACACTTTGTCCCCTTTTTCGACGACTTTTAATACAGACAAAAAGTTTGTTTGCAATTCTTTAACGTACAAAACGTTTTTTAATTCAATGCAAAAATTTCCAGAATTTACACACACAGTGCCAATGCCGTCGGCTCTTATGAAATTATCTCCAGCTAGAAGTATTTTTTCCTTGTGCTCTTTAAAGTCGACAAACCACGATTTATCACAACACATGTGAGCGTCATGTGTCTTTCATTGCACTGTCGCAATAAAATGACCCTCACGTCCGCATCTATCACTTTTTGTTATGCTTAGTGCCGTTAATCTCTTGCACATTTCTGCGTATAGCATACGATCGTCTTGCGTCGTTGCTTTTTTCTTGTCCTCTGTCATTTTTTCTTTCATTACACTGCGCAATAAAATGACCCTCACGTCCGCATCCATAACACTTTTTGTTATGCTTAGTGCCGTTATTCTCTTGCACATTTCTGCTTCCTCTGTTATTCTCTTGGACGTTTCTGTTTCCTCTGATATTCGCGCGCGAAACGAACGCGTGCTGTACACTGTTGTCGTCTTCTGCATTGCTTATTCTTTGTCTCTCGGTTTCTTCAATAATCTTGATTTTAAGATCAGACAATAATGGCAACTTCTCTCTCGTTTCGATCGCGACGACAAAACTTTCAAAACTTTTTCCAAGTCCCGACAGCAACACAATTGACAAAACGTCTTCAGAAACTTGCAAATCGGCTACCTTTATCTTGTCCACTATATTGGAAAACTCATGTATGAAGTTTTGCACCGTCGAAAAATCTGTCGACCTTAACCGAAGCAATTTTCGAAACAACGTCATTTTCGTGGCAGCTCCACGTGGCTGATACACACCGGAGAGCGTATCCCATGCTTCTTTTGCCGAAACGCAATCCTTTATAAATATTAGCTGTGACGGTTCTACACCCAGCAATATGCTTGATAATGCTTTTTCATCGCACTTATCAAACTCGGCTTTTTCCGCCGGAGTTGCATTTTCTGCTTTCACAATCCTTCCACAAACAATTGGCCATTGGTCAAGTTGCACCAGCACACTTTTCATGTGCATCGACCACGCCGCATAGTTTTCGCCATTCAACTTATTAATGGCATATAATGATGCACTCATGTTTATTATAGCACTTAGCAATTAATTATCGCACACAGCAAATAAAAATAATAAACACTGCTCTTTGAAGCCCTGGGCCCATAACCTGTTGAAAGTTTGTCTTTGTGGATTTATTTCGCGCCAACTGCGTCTTTACATTGTGAAGGATTTACTGCAACTGAATTATAGAATACATACAGCCACACACTATACATGTGTGAGCATTGCAATAACATTAATCGACGTAGCGATAGTTATCGTTGCCGTTAAAATTCAAACGTATTTCAACAACATAAAAGAAATTAAAACAAAAAATCACGTCGGGGTCACCAAATGTTTAAAGGGGGCGCTTTTTTGCGGTCACCTATTTGCGAATTGAGGTATTTTGTTTTGTGGTGTGATTTATTTTAATTTCTGGTTTATACAATATTTCCTCTATTTGCATATATTATAATATTCACGTTTAGTTTACATAAGTGCATGTGTTGTATTTAGTTTGACAAATTAAATGTTTGATATATTTAATTTATCGTATGATGCGCGTGTCTCTTTTGCCAATGCGCAACCGACGAGTGTTAAAGCGAGAGTGAATTAGATAATTTTGCATGTGCAAGGCAAATACAAAGATTAGGGATGGGCGCGCAATGACGTTACAAACTACGTTACATTTTTAATCGATGTTTTGGTTAATTAATTGTTGGCTGCTGCTGCCTCCGACAATTGTATTTATGTGGAAAGGATCACCGAGGATACCTGTTATTATCCTTATTAGGAACAGGCGTAAATGTTAGGTGCATACATATTTATTTATTGTGTATAAAACATAATTTGTATAGTGTTTTTTGTTTCCGTTGCGGTCTGTAGACGTAACTATTATTTTTATATTTAGCTAGCATAAGCCGATTTTTTTTTTAGCCACTAAGTATAATAGCCAAGTAAAATCCGGCATGCGGATTTTTGCCAAACAGTAGAGTAAAGCTATCATTATAAACCCCCCCATGGAAACACTTTTATTAGAGCTCTAATAGGGTAGGATAGGGATTGAGGGTTAGTTTTTCTTCTTTTTTTTTTTGTGTTTGGCAAGCCTCCAAATTCACTCGGAAATTGAATGGCCAGAAAAGAATATTTATATAGGCGATTTTTTTTTGACGATATAATAGATAATTAATTAATAATGAATGTAAATAAAATTTAGAAATTAAGAAAATGAATTGTGAGTAGATTTGTTTGGAGGGTTGAATCGCCGAGAGTATGGAGTAGATTAATCGCCAATTCCATATAAGGGCAATGTACCTACAAAAACCACATAGGTACATTGCAGGAAGGGCGGGTACGTCGTGGCCAGATACACCAGGCCTGCCAACTGCTTCATTTATTTTGTGTGTGCATGTAGGCTGTTATGTAGTGTTGTGAAGGTCGAGTTTGTTTCGATATCTGTACCGTCCATGGGCAGGGTTGGAGCTACCCCACCCTGAGAAATCTGAGCTAGCTGAGGTTGCCCACTGCAAACAATAGGCGTGTTACATGGATGTGTACCACAAATGCAAATTAGTCGTATGTATAAATAATACACACTCGCGAGCTTGAGTTGTAAATTCAGACTGCCTTGCTCTGACGGCAAGACCTTATTTTATTGAAAAATCTTAAAACTAAATACATCTGGTTTCTTATCTAACGCAGTCGCTTGTAAGACGACCACAGTGTAACTTCATTCCTCGCTATCTTTTGGGATATTCTACGAATAGGTTAGGCCTCAGGGACCTAACCTTGAGTGTGTTATTAAAATAAAGTTTGCTATTAAAAGTGAAAGCTGGCGAGCAAGTATTACCATTAAAAAACAAGTTTTGTCATTAAAAAAAAATAAAATTATTTATTAATAATAATAGATAATAAAAAATAAAAATTTTAACGAAGTGCAACAATGAATAAAGCAAAAAGCAATAAAGTGATTTCTGAGGCTGAAGTGGACACAGTTGCTACGGTGTCGCTGCTGTCCCCAACAGCCTCAGATATGTCGACACGGCCATTCGGAGGAGCATTAATTGACGAGGACATCTTCAAATCAATGTTTGAATCGGTGCTCCAGAGGACCGCGGTGGGAAAAAATGTAAGACTGCAAAGCCGACACACACACACCTATTTGAAGAAAAAACGTTCGCGCCAAATCAGCCAGCAACAAAAGTAAGTAGGGGAGAAAGTGCGTCACCGCAAAAATCTCGCCGTTATCAAATTTCCCCTCCAACGGAAGACAAGCAAGCAGCAAGGAGAGAACGAGACGGCGATAGTTGCGCGCGCAAACATCTAAACGCGCAACTTAAACAGTCAAAGCTCGCATTCAAAAAATTGGCGCCAACTTCCCCTGTTACACACACCTCATCAAATAACAGTTGTACATTTGAAAACAACACAAACACAAGGAAGACGATTTCCCCACAAGCTATTGACACACTAACGACAAGTGCCTACACAAGATGCACACACACAACACAATCTCCAGAAATTTCAAAAGCAACTACAACAGCAATTTACAAGACAAAATGCTCACACCCAACAATACAAGCAGCACAAGCAAACGCACACAATAAAATTAATTTAAACGGCGATAATTTTGGCGCGCAACTACAGGCGTCCACAACGCGAAGAAGCCTACTGCCATTCCTCACACAGGAGTCACCCACAAGGAGCAATCTGACAAAGCCAGCTAATGCCAACAATATACGGGTAGAGAGCTGGCTAGGTGGAGTCCCGCCCATGCTTCCTAGTGAGCTGCGGAAGACAACAGCAAATGAAACAAATCCCAGCCAAATATACCGCTCGCCACTAAAACGCAGATGCACTGACATTGACAACGAAGAGGAAGAATTGCACACAATGGATTGGACGTTAGCAACACCAGCCTTCAAGAGTAATGTTGCTATCGAACTGCATCAGGAGAAGCGTCGCCAGGAATATCTAAATAAAACTGGAAAACAAACCCTGAAACAACATGATGCAGAGCAACACCCGCAACCGCAATACCTGCAGCAACAGCATCGAGAGGACGCAATCCTGCAACAGCAGGAGCATCAACAATCCCTTGACAAATTGCAGCATGCAAAGCAATTGCTAGTGCACGCTCAAATACACCACCATAAAAACAACAGCATGAAACAACAATCAATGCAGCAACTACGCCGAGTCAACGAGCGCACACAGCAGCAGCCATTCCAGCAGAAAATGCCATCCATCTTCCTTCCAGCAGTCCCCGCAATAGTACCTCTCTTGAACAAACTTTCCAGCCTGCCAGATATTGGCAAATTCCTTACGAAGGGGACAGCAAACAACGGACTCCTTATACAGTGTGAGGACATCAAGACATACAATGCGATTCAGGCAGTCCTCGTGGAAGATGGTATGCAGTCGCACACGCACCAAATGCCTAGCGAGAAAGGATTCCGTGTCGTCATTCGTGGACTCCACCATTCGACTCCAAACGAATGGCTGATCGCAAAGCTGAGTCACTTAGGTTTCACAACACGATTCGTCAGAGCCCTAAAAAACAGATTTACTGGAAGACCGTTAAACATGGTTGAACTTGAAGTTGCATTGATGGAGGATGATAGACACAAAAACATGCTCACCGTTAAGCACTTAGGTAGCCAACTCGTCGAGATTGAAAGACAATCTAAGCCACGAGACCCTGTCCAGTGCCACCGTTGCCAGGCATTTGGGCACACCAAAAACTACTGTAGGCGGCCATTTGTGTGCATGAAATGCGCAGGCGATCACCCCTCGACTACATGCAGTAAGCCCAGGCAGGACGACCCCAAGTGCACAAACTGTGGGAATGCACACGTAAGCTGCTACAAGGGGTGCCCAGCCTTCAAGGAAGCGCGCGCCAAACTTGCGGCGAATCGTGTTGTTGCAGAAGAGCACAATGAAAGCCGCCAACGTCGCAACATCCTGCACAAAATAGCAGCCACTGTAGCATTTAAGTGTTCGAGCTGGTGTTGGGGGTAGCGTGCCAGAGGAGGTGCACGCGCTGGCTCCGGCTGTATAGTTGGTAGGTGGTCGGGGTTCCATTGAATTCCCTGGTGATACTGGCTCGCTGTGCTAAATAATAATTTAAAAAAAATCGCGTGCGGAATAAGTTCGACCAATTACTGGAAGGAGGAAGATAGGAAGGGAGGAAGGGGGAAGGAGGAAGTGGACCGATCTAACACCTTAAATGTGGAGACGACACTCCTCTCCGGTCGTTGTGTGTGCTGGGCTGGTGTAGTTGCCGCAGCCGATGCCCACCCTACCATGATCCTCCGGCACCTAATCATAATATTATCGGAGGATCCCTAAACACAACGACCATTCGAATCCTTCCCTAGTTACTGTGCGTTGCATGACTCCCCAATAATTAAAATTTACTTATTCATTTTTTTTCATAATAAACTAATTAACAAATTTATTCATTTTCATTTGGCTTAATCGTAACTATTTTCTATTTCTTGATTCAATTTTTCTCCCATTAGTATTGACTTCCTGAATGGTACCAAAAAAAAATATAATAATAAAAAAAATTAAAGTTAAATTCTATTTTAATTGTTATTATAATATATATATCCGACAATATTTTTTTCGTAAATTGTATTTTCTATTTAGTTATATATAATTTTGGGTAATTACAAGTTTTCTTAATTCGAGGAAATACAAAAAAAAAAGGTGATCGCGCAAACAACATTATTAACTCATTTAACTATCTACAAAAAAAAAATTGTATATGATACTCAATATTTAATTATATATATGATTTTAATATTACTATCTTTTTTTTATTTTTTTATTGTTTTTTTCTTCATTTTATACTACGCTCTTCATTGATATTAAGATTAATACATATTCATACATATAATAATTATAAAATTAGGGAACAGATGCACTTACTTGTTTAGAGTCCACATCCAAAGGATCTTTTGATGGTGGCTGCTCTGTACTCTGGGGGAAGAGTGTATTAAATTTTTATTTTTTTCAAATTCTAATGCCGGTAGTTATTTGTGTATTATTTTTTCTTTTTTTTTTCTTTTCCGCACTGTGTGAATGCCTTTTTTTTTGTAATTGGGGTTATTGATTACTTATCACTTAATGTTGTTTGCGGAGATTATTTACTTAAGGTATTATATTATTATTTACTCATTTGCTTCTTAATTAATTATAACAACAACAAAAATTATTCACAAAAAAAATTAATTCACAAAAAAAATTAATTAACAAAAAAATTAATTCAAAAAAAAATTAATTCAAAAAAAATTTATCTTGGTTTTTTTTCTTTTTGTTGGTAATCCAGCGGTGACTGTACTTTAAAAAAAAAAAATTTTACGTAAGTTTTTTTATTATTATTATTTACATGAGAATTCCCTCTGTTCGTTTGGAAGATAACTTGGGTTAAACCCGATTTTTTTCTTCTCACCGTCACGTGTTCTTTTTAGTTTTCTTTTCTATTAGTTTTTTTTTTCTCGTCACGTGTTCTTTTTAGGCATAATCTTTAATTGGCTTTGGCAAGCGCACTACACCACTCCCACTCGCCATACCACACAGCGAGCAGGTCAGCAAACTGCAAACAAACGGCCACTTTCGCCACCTGCAAATAAACATAAAAAAACATTTAGTAACGTTGTGCGTGGTGGTCCGAGTCCTGCAGGTGTACGAAACCTGGCCGAAAAACACCTGGCCTCAGTTAAAAACTTTTTTGCAACAACAACAAAACCAGGACTCAACGCGTAAGCCAAACTCAAAAATTTACAACAAAAAGAAGAACTCACCTGTAAAATCCGCGCACCCAGCAAAGAAGCAGCAAAAACAAAAAGACGCATCTTGTGAAGATCAGCAGCTCATCGAGCAGCAGCCCCGGTCTGAAGAAGAGCAGCATCCAAAACAAAAGAACGAGCAGCAACAAACGACGGCCATGTTTATGCGTCTGGAAAATAAAATCGACCAGTTATTAAATGTATTGCTACAATTTATAGAAATACAAGCGACAAATACCACTACTTCAATCGCCGCTCCATTTGCCCAAAAACGCCAACAAGACGTCGCACAGGATTGCGAGGATAATTCGTGGACAGATGCGGATGACACTGTCAGTGACACCGTAGTGGATGAACACATGTTGTGTCCGTGATAGCGTGAGGGCCTGGAGAAAATAAAGGTAGATTAATTAAATCAAATAAATCAAATTAAATTAAATCAAATATTAACTCAAATAATAAATAAAAAATTAGAACAAAACATCAAATAAAAACAAAAACAATAGCTAGCATCAGAATCAATAACAATAAATGTAACCTAATAACTAAATAAATAACAGAAACAAACACATTAATAAAAAATACATAAAAACAAAGGGCTGAATATGGAGCTCTTCACGGCGTCTGTACAGTCCACAGTGCACCTGAAAAGAAGAAAACAATTAATATTAATACATATTAAAAAATTAAAGAAAATAAAGCAAATCTGCACCCTACTGCAGATTAGTTATCTGGACCGCTAGAGCATCCAAAACTCTACTTCCAGGAGCTGATCGACTGGTGTGCATCCCACAACGTCCCCACGTCGCCTGCAATAAATTGGCGTATTTAAATACAAGTGCAATAATAAATAATTCGTGTAAACAACTTACCTGACCAACGGAAATTTAATGACGACGCCTTTCTAATCTTATACCTGGAATAAAGAGGAGAAAATATAAACAATGACTATTAATTTAAAATATGACTTTATTACAAAACGTAATATAAAATAAAGAAATCAAAATAAAAATGATAAAATTTCAATAATGGCTATAATATAAAATAACAAATACAAATAATATATAAAATAAATTTCAAAAACACAGATATGCAAAAACAAGCAAAACTAAATGAAACAAACATATATGCAAAACGCGCTACATGCAAAACACGCAAAACGAAAACCAATTAAATGCAAATAAATACACGCATACATGCAAAACAAACAAAACCAAAATCAAATAAACGAAAATAAATACACGCACATCTGCACGTGTATTAACTTGCATATGCGTATAACACACACACATTTTATAACTAAAAATAAATAATGCGACTTACCTGATCCATCGGTGAGTGCAGAGCCTGATCCCTGAGTGTCCTTCATGAAATTTAGAGATATCTCATGCATGCTCGCAACAAAATGTGTAAGATATGCATTCGTTTAGAATAAGAACCAACCCCACTATAAATGTGTGATACACGTATAGTGTGTAGTCAACACGCTGAGACGACGTTTCGAATCGAACTGCCTGCTCTGACGAGCAGGCTCTTTATTTATACAAAATGCTTAAAACTAAATACATATATAATATTATGCAGCCGCTTGTAAGGCGTCCGCATCGGCGCCTAACAGCGGCAGACGGTTGAAAATAACGGCAAACGATGGTAAGGCGTCCGCATCGGCGCCTAACAGCGGCAGACGGTTGAAAATAACGGCGAACGTACTGAGGAAGCGGATGGATAACGGCGACCGTCGCGACACCAGCTGCAGGCAAATTGTCGCCAGCAAAAACGGCAGTTGTAAATTTAAACATCAGAGGCAGGCACAACGATGAACAAGGCTGGCTTGCATGGGCCACCTATCAGCATCTCAGAGCGTCACATGTTCATACTCAAACACCCATCGACCATATGAATATTGTTGAAAGAAAAAGCATCAAAATTGTAAAACGCCAAATGTTGGGTACTTTCATAAGTATTATTAATATAATATAATATCGGAATTTTATATATACATATATTTACTTGCAGTAGTTATAAATGTTGTTGAATTGAGTTTATGAAATAAATTGTGGAAAAATTCAACTTAAATGTTTAAACTTTTGTTGGTATATTGTTTGCGTTTTGTATTATGTGTATTTATTGTGTACGTTATTTGTTTTATGCTTAAGACATACTTAAAGTACCCTAAAAATAGGGTACTTTTTTACA